>CM024638.1:33194462-33226179 GCA_014182715.1 Eucalyptus cloeziana
GAAAGGCCCCACAGTGCAGTCCATAATATACATGTAAATGACCTGGCTCCAAGATTTGTATGCATCGAGCCCCTCATAATACTCAGGTGCAATCTCCTTCACCTTATGAAGTTTACTTCCTGGAATCCTAGGGAAATCATGGTGCTCATTGTGGTATCCCACGCTCCATGTCACGAGATTCAGGGGACCATAGTAGGAATATGTCTCTTGGTCTGGCTTGAAAATATAGTGTTCTGAGATGAAGTGACCAGCCATTGGGTGCATTCCACCCCCAACAAATGTAGAAAGGATCAAATAAGCAAAAGACTTCCAACCCCAGTAATAAACCATGGACACGTCGAGGGCTACCTGAATGACTAAATTGAGGAACTCCCAAATACCAGGAGGTTTAGGTTTGAGAAACAGAGGTCGCAGAGCATAGAAGAAGAGTTGTAAGACTACCCATATGGATTTTGTGAAAGCATTTCTCACAACATAGGCTTCAGCGAGGCTCGGAAGGTCCATATCCATCCCATCAACTCCCTGGTAGCGATGGTGCTCCAGGTGATACTTTTGGAAGGTTACAGACATGGGAACACCAATGGGGAGATTAGCGGAATATTCCAAGCCAGCGGTTGTATACCGGAGTTGAGAAGGCGAGATTGTGGCTGAGTTCATGGATGGCTAGAAAGAGATTGTGGTTGAGAAAAGAACCAAAGAAATAGGAGATAACCAGAATCTTTAGCCACCCTGCATCATGGAGCAAAGTAGCGGTTCCTAGCTGTAGCAGCACTGCAACAGTAATCTGCACAAAATGATAAAAGACAATATACGAGATGATCAAAGTTAAAAGACACAGCTGACATATATTGCACGAATTGGCACATTACTCCTATGCGTATGCATTAAGGTGCTCTCAACAAGTCACATTCACCAAAACATCTTAAAAGCAACCACCTTTCCACAAATCAGGATACTGTAGATTCGCAAATGTTCTCTAGTGGTTTCTGATGCATACGCAATTGCAAGAAAAGAAATAATAATATCACTGAAGTTACCAAAGACCAGTTGTTTAAATTTTCGATTCAGGGCAACAAAGGGCCCATGAGTTCATCTCATTATGCAAGGCTGAATCACCAAAAAAAAAAAAAAACACAAACAAGGAGAGACAGTTTACACCCCCTTAAGAATTAGGAGATAAAATGAATCGCGGAGCAGCTTGCGATGCGCAATCAGCAACGGAGGAGCAAAAAGCCTAATTTAATTAGCCCTTTCAAATAAAATGCAAAATGGAAGAGGCCAATAGAAGGCTAAAAGCTCGAAAAAGAACTCTTTCCATTTCTTTACAAGAAAGCAACAATAGAAAACATGCTAATCGAGATCTACAAAAGAGGAAGACCCACAAGGGAATCCCGCTGAGGAATCTCTTCAAACATTTAAATAGGCCGCGAATCGCCGCACCTACTTCGGACTGGATGGATTCGGATGGCGACATCGTATCCACCCATAATTAGGCACGAACGCAGCAAAACCAAAGAGAAAGATCCCACTGTAGCTCAGATCGAGACGGACACTGACACGAGCATTAAGAGCAAATCATCACTAAAGAGACAATGCAAATGCAATGCAACGCAAGCGAAACCAACCCACGAGGGGGACTAAACCCATACAAAGACTCCCATTCCCCCGACGAATCAAGAACTGCTCACTTCCACGAGACCCGAACCGACCAAGAAAACCGAATCAAGCAGTAATTTTGAAGACGAAAGGACCGACCTTGAGGAAGGCCCAGGGGTCGGGGCCGAAGAGCTGCTTGATCTGAGGGTACCGAGAGAGGATCTGCCGCCGCCGCGAGGCGTGGGGCTCGTCGGTGTAGGACCAGAAGAAGTCCGTCGCCATCACGCCCTCTTCTTGATCCTCCATCGCCGCCACCATGTCTCCCCTCCCTCCTCTCCCCTCTCCTCTCTCTCTCTCTCTCTCTCTGTGGTTGTTTTTCGGGATGGCGTTTTGTCGTCTGGTGATATCTTTTTTATGCTGTTTCCGCCATTTCAGCTGCCGCGTTGGTTCCCCAAAAAGGAAAAACAGGAAAAGAGAGAGTAAAAAAGTGGTGAAGGAACTCCAGGTATGAAAATGAGCGAAAAAACGGACGTTGTTTATGCAGTGACTCGTGAGGACCAATCAAATTCAAAGCCGACCTCCATGTTCTCCCTCTTTCTCTCTCTTACTCGGTTTGACAGACTGTGCAGGCTGATTTTAGCTGGATCCACTTGCCCTCAGCAGCAACAAACATGGGGGGGCGGGGGGCACGTTAGAATCCATCAAGACTAGGGGTCGGCATATACAACCGCTTGGATCGAGAAACGCTAAGACCAACCAATTTTTTTTTTTTTTTTTGATCGGCCTTATCTAATCCTACTCTAATACTCACTCGGACTTTCGCCCGCTCCTCGCGCGTGGTGAGTCGAAACTCACTTGAAATAAATTGCCTCCACCCCAATCTCCCTAAGAAAGTGGGGATTTGAACCTCCCCTTCCAGCTCCAGAGATGGAAGGGTGGCACACCAGGATGGAAACGCTTCTAATCTACCCGAGTTTGCATTTCCTAGAGGATTCTACCAGGAGAGAAGAAGGAGTTTTAGAAAGCCATAGAGAGGTTTTACAAAACACTCACTTTACTTGGGGACTCGCCTAACACAATACACCCTCCTTGTCTTATATGACAATAAGAGGTCACAAACGAGGCCAAGGACCAAGCCCCGAGATACAAATAGAGAGGCACCCGAAACTTCCGGAGGGAATTATTCGCACAATATGAACAAGAACCGTCACGCGAATGACTCTTTCCCTAACCTAGTGCTACGGTAAAGTGAACAAGACTATGCTACGGTGAAATTGTACGGACAATGGCTTTTCGGTCTGGTCGTCCGTCACGAGCATTGTAGTCATAGTCCGAGTCATCCGAGCCATTTCTTCATTGTTAGAAGATGTGCTTCGTACTTACGTTCAAGGGCTTCAAGGTCTTCGGTGAGAGTATTTGCTTCGATGATGTGATGAGGATGCTTCTTCATGAGTCCATTGGGATGCTTCTTTTCGAGCCCGTTTATATTGTCATCTTCTTATGGTGTTGGCGGAATATTTGGCCGAGGCCAATGAGATGGTCTGTGAATAGTAAGAGGTATCTATTTGAGATAAAGACAATGGCTCCCGGTCGTAGGGATCTTGGGAAAGAGGACCTCCCCACCGTGCATAGGGGTCTGGGTAGGTTGGACAATGTCTTGTGCACTTGTCATTTCATTATCTTGGGATGATTCACTGTCGAATTGCCTCGAGTGCTTCCTTAGCTTCGGAGCTAGGTCATAATGATCCCATGTGGTGGGTTCATTATAATTCCATATTCCTTCGGGAATGATCTTGTTTTCTTGGCACGGGATTCTCCTGGTTCTCGATCTTGGAGTTGGCAAGATACGACGGATCTTGGATAGGATTTGTGAATTAGAGCCTCTCGCTATCCGAATGTGGCTTGTAGGATGTGTGCCTATCTCTAGAGGAACATTGATGATGTTTCCATTATTTCGCAAAATGCCATGGACGTCGGAAAAACAGAATGATATGGACTTCGGGATTTGGTGTTGTGGTTCTTAGTTCTTTCTCCAAAAGATGTTTCCGGTGAGTAGGAGGATAGAACCAATTGAGAAAGTCTAAAGGTTTCGATCACTTTCTCTCTCAACATTTCTTCCGAGTAAGAATATCCCGGTGAGGTTGGCAACAAATCTTCTGGGTCGGGATTTCAATGGCTATTAAGTACTTGTTAGTTAAGTACCATAATAGCGTCTTGAGCTGGTTAGGAAATCATCTTCTTTCCGAGATAAGAGGATGTATGAATGGATAATCCAGTTTTAACCCATAAGGATAAAGAATCGAACCTCGCATTAAATCTCGAACGGTCCGTGTGGCATTGCCACATGAGGTTTTCTAGATTTTCAGTGAGATTGTCATTCGGATTGTTCAACAATCTCACGGGATATTTCCAAACTTGGCAAATCTTTGATCTTCTCGATCTTGTACTTTACGCCATGATTGAGCATGTGAAAGGTCTTTTGATGTACATGTTGATTTCGGGCCGGTGCCTTTGGTCTTGACAAGAAATCGGCAAGAACATTTTCTTTCTGGAATGTGTTTGGTTTCAAAGAATATTTTGAAAACCATTCAGCCCATCGAAGCGCTTGAGAATTTGGAATGCATACATTTTAAACTTGGTCATATGAGGAAAAGATGCCATGTCTAATTCTACCGGAAGTGATGGCCGATGAGATGAAATTCAAACTTTTTGATTCCATTTTTTACTTTTGCTAAGATTTCTTTGAAAGTGGAATGGTAATGCATTTCGGATTGAGAAAACTTTCCACTTTTATGAGCACAAAGGTGTCTCTTACCATCAATCTCTTCAAGTAAAATTGCTGCCCAGTATTCATCACTGGCGTCGGTTTGAAGAATTCTTTTACCTGTTGATGGTATCTTCAAGTGGGAGATGCATAACCTCCTTAAGCTCGGCAAGAACTTTTGTCGAATTTTCCCCAAGGTGGGGGATTCTTCTTTAGCATGGATTGCAAAGGAATCGAGCTTTGCAAGATTTGGGACAAAATCTCGAGATAATTAATTATTCCAAGAAATTGCCGAACTTCCTTCTTTGTGAAATTTTCTTCGGAGACTTCGGTAGTCCCCGAGCAATATGCGACTGGATAGTATGTACCATTATTGAGGTGCATACCAAGAAATTCGATTTACGTTTGGGCAATATTCATCTTTCTCTCGAGAAAGCATGATACCATGTTTTCGACAATTTCTGCAAATTGTTCAAGGAGTTGGCAAAGTGTGATTGCTCATCGGGGCGTAGAGCGGGATATCATCGATATATACTTGCAAGCACTTGAAAGTATCGGTTGGAAGATACGACACATGGCCTTTTGGAAAAGGGATGGTGCTACCTTGAGGCCAAAAGGAAGAACTTTCCCTTTGGAAGTGTTGGTTTGGAATACGGAATCTGTTTTGGATCTCTCTTCGGGATGGATGCCCAATTGCCAAAATCCGGCTTTAAGGTCGAATTTGGAATAGATTTGGGCCTTTGTTAGTCCAAAGAAGAGAGAAGCTCGGATGGTAAAGGGAATTTATCATCTTGGAGGAAAAGGTTAAGGGGTTGGTAGTTGATTACCAATCTCATTTTCCTCTCGTTCGCTCGCGCGCTTATTGACATAAAAGGCTTCACAAGCCCATTGAGAGTTGGAGATTTCAATAAGGCCTTGTTGCAATAGTTCTGAGCATTCCCTTTGAGCTAAAGCCAAATGTTCTGGCTTCATTCCCATGTGACTCGCCTTGGTTGGATTTATATCTTCATTTTTCTTGAAAGGAAGGCGAACAAAGAATTCTGATTTTCCCATAAAGGATGGGAACACTTTTGAGCAAATTCCGCATGGGATTATGAACATGATTCTAACAGCTTTTGCATAATTGGATCTAATAGGCTCATCTGAATGGAAAAGAGTCTCTGAATATTGACGAACTCAGAGAATTGGTCTTTATACCTAAGACCTTTTCCAGGAATAATACGAAGCTGTGAGATCTGAGTCATGACATCCCAACCAATGATTAGGTCTTTGTTGGGGAGATTGGATCCAAAGAATTTTGTAGTTATTGAACACTGAGGGAAAAACTGGACGGTCACGGGAGTAGTTTTCACATTTGTGGAGAAAGTGTCTCCTGAGGCAGAGTTGAAATATCGGACATAGGAGTCCAATACTCTTCGGGGAGGACTTTGGTATCCAAGATTGAACAACTTGCTCCGATATCAATGAGAGCAATGACAGTGATTGGCTTAGCAAACTTTGAGGTGAGGATCTTTATAGGAAAATGGGGACAGTGGATTTGGTTTGAAAATATGTCAAGGTTTGGCTCGCGATGTGGGTGATATGTGAAAAATGTCTTGATTCGAATCTGAATCGGTTTCCACCGGAATTGTTGTAACATGGAATGATACAAAGAGTTTGTTCGATTATTCTTCATCGGCAGAGAGAATAATGATTCAATATCATCATTTTCAAGAGAGATACATTTCGTTCTCAACGGTGTATCGGGTGATGTTGGCCCTTTCTCGGCTTGAGGACAGCTCTTAGCAAAGTGTCCTTTAAGTTGCGGATATAGCAACGATTCGACTTTTTTATGGCCCGTGCGATCCTTTCTTTTCCGTAGGTATCGCCATTTCTTCTTTCTTCGGAAGTTCTTGTGGCCATGTTTGGATTTGTTCATTGAGAACTTCTTGAAGTGTTTCTTCTTTCGGAATACTTTCCACAAGTACCATCACAATCTTGTTTAGAACATTTGATCTTGAGCTTGTGGCGAGAGCAGTCGTCTCGAGGCTCGGATCACCATTGATATAGGACTTGACCATCCGGCGTTTTTAGACATATTTCTTCAAGGCATAGATGGATTTCTTGTTGTATTTCTCCCGGAGGCATATCCCGAACTCTCCTTTGTCTCCCAAAAGGATCTTTCGACCATTTGGGATAGTTCTTTGGGGATGGAAGTCGGAAGACATGCTTCGTTCGAATCGGCTCCAATTTGATAAAGAGAGCTTGGAGCATTATTCGGTAATGCTTATCAAGATGTTTCTTTTGGAGAGAACAACATTTTCTTTCGAAAAACTCTCTTCTTTTCATCTCTATGAGGTCGGTGGGTTTTCCCACAAAAGTGATATAGGATAGTAATGGCCTGGCTAAAATTTGGAGACATCGAAAATGAATCGGTCTTGTTCGATACGATTTCCACCAAAGTTTAAGGCTTCCACGTGAACCTAGTAACAAAGTTATAAAGGACATCATTCATATCATGGTTGGTGAGGGATTGGGTGTTTAACCACGTATGAAATTCCTCAAGTCTTTCTGGCCATTTTTGGTAAGGAATATCATCGATGGTAAAAAACTGCTTTGATGCCATAGACACATGATTTCTAGGATTGTCCCTAACAATCTCTGGGTCAGAATAAATTGACTCCATTTCCTGATCTGGAGGATCAGCCATGAATATAGAAGAAGTTATAGGTGCAACAGGAAGGGAATCAGTTTCAGTAATTGAAAGAGATGAAGAGGATGAGGATGATGCTAAGTCAGATTCAGTATCAGAAGTGGTAGAATTAGTTTGTTGTGCTGGAAATAGAGTTTGGCCATTTGGAGGAATTGAATCAACTTTGTGGACAGGATCAGGATGTCCTTGGACACTCAAATCCTTTAGAAAAGATTCTAATGGATTTGCTAACATCATCTGGTCTGGCTTTTCTCTTATGACAACCGAACATGATTCTTCACGAATTTTCTCCTTTCTTTTTTCTTTTTGGATTCGACTCAATTCTTTGATGCGCTCCCGTACATTTGGTTCCTTCTTGGAAGGATCTTGTGGAATGGCAGCAAAGATGGACGTTTGAGGTGGCGGAGGTAAGTATCCAGTTCTTACTGGAGTTGCAAATGGATCAAAAGGTCTGAACTTTCCTTCTTCAAGGAGTTGGATTTGCCTTTTGAGCTTTTCTATCTCCTGTTCGGGCTCTCTAGATAATGATAACCTAGACGTTGCCACGACTCTAAGGCATTCAGCCTTTTCTAGAATTCGAAACCATTTTCTTGGTAGTCTCATCATACCTTCGGAGATCTTGTTGCACAATTCCAATCTTGGAATCAATTGCTTTGAAAGCATTGTTTTGTGCAAGCGAGTTTCGATTGCCAATTTAAACGACTTCGACGAAGAGAAGTCTTTTTTTCTCTCTTCCATGTTCATCAACATCAGTGGGGTTGGATATTTTGGGAACATGGCGGTATCTACCTTGTGGATCAATGAACTCCTCTGGAGCAGGAAACGAGAGTTTAGAGCCTTCTTTGACAAGAGGGGGAAAGTCAGAGTCATGGAACATAGCAATGGAGGAAATAGGTGGTGTTTCTGCTGGTGCTTCAAGTGGGTAGGAGTGCTTCTTGGCCCACTTTAGGATTGGCTTATAAAACGGAGAGAGAGTTTGTTTTTTCTGAGGTGGTGATGGCGGAGGTGATCTTGGTGGATCTGGTGGAATTTGAGATGGACTGTCTCTCGGTGGTGGAGGTGGTGCATAGGATACCATGAACTGGTATTTATCGCATTCACCAAGAGTATCAATTGAGGGATCTCCATTCAAATATCTTTGATAGATCTTATCCTTTGGCCTTTTTCGTCGAGGTGGAGGTCTATCATATGGATTTACCTCATCAGGAGAATTCATACAATAGGAACACTGGCAAAAAGGATCCCAAAAATAATGACCATATTTGTCTTTATAGTAATGGACAGGATGCCCATCACTATTAAAGTGTCGAACAAGCTTTTTTAGGTCTGGCTCAGAAATTGATTCAGGAACACATGGTTCGATCATGAATAGGGTTTGGAAGATAGAAGGGCTTTCTTCCTTTTCTTTGCCAAATTTGATGGAAACAGTTCCATCTTTTTTCCAGGACAATTCCCGAGTCCGTAGACTGGAAAGGCTTGTTACTCGTTGATGCAGCTTTTCGTAATTGGTAATCCAAGTCTCCGGAAGAAGCTTGGCCAACGTATCCTTAGGGATCTGCCGAGGAACATGGATGCATGATGATTGTTTTTGGGATCCTTTTTGCCAGTGTTCCTATTGTATGAATTCTTCTGATGAGGTAAATCCATATGATAGACCTCCACCTCGACGGAAAAGGCCAAAGGATAAGATCTATCAAAGATATTTGAACGGAGATCCCTCAATTGATACTCTTGGTGAATGCGATAAATACCGCTTCATGGTATCCTATGCACCACCTCCACCACCGAGACAGTCCATCTCAAATTCCACCAGATCCACCAAGATCACCTCCGCCATCACCACCTCGAAAAAACAAACTCTCTCTCCGTTTTATAAGCCAATCCTAAAGTGGGCCAAGAAGCACTCCTACCCACTTGAAGCACCAGCAAACACCACCTATTTCCTCCATTGCTATGTTCCATGACTCGACTTTCCCCTCTTGTCAAAGAAGGCTCTAAACTCGTTTCCCGCTCCAGAGGAGTTCATTGATCCACAAGGTAGATACCGCCATGTTCCCAAAATATCCAACCCCACCGATGTTGATGAACATGGAAGACAGAAAAAAGACTTCGCTTTCAAGCCGTTTTAAATTGGCAAACAGAAACTCTGCTTGCACAAAACAATGCTTTCAAAGCAATTGATTCCAAGATTGGAATTGTGCAACAAGATCTCCGAAGGTATGATGAGACTACCAAGAAAATGGTTTCTGAATTCTAGAAAAGGCTGAATGCCTTAGAGTCAGGGCAACGTCTAGGTTATCATTATCTAGAGAGCCTGTAACCGAGATAGAAAAGCTCAAAGGCAAATCCAACTCCTTGAAGAAGGAAAGTTCAGACCTTTTGATCCATTTGCAACTCCAGAAGAAGAACCGGATACTTACCTCCGCCACCTCAAACGTCCATCTTTGCTGCCATTCCACAAGATCCTTCCAAGAAGGAACCAAATGTACGGGAGCGCATCAAAGAATTGAGTCGAATCCAAAAAAGAAAAAAAAGAAAGGAGAAAATTCGTGAAGAATCATGTTCGGTTGTCATAAGAGAAAAGCCGGACCAGATGATGTTAGCAAATCCTTTAGAATCTTTCTAAAGGATTTGAGTGTCCAAGGACATCCCGATCCCGTCCACAAAGTTGATTCAATTCCTCCAAATGGCCAAACTCTATTTCCAAAGACAACAAACTAATTCTACCACTTCGATACCGAATCGACTTAGCATCATCCTCATCCTCTTCATCTCTTTCAATTACCGAAACCGATTCCCTTCTGTTGCACCTATAACTTCTTCTATATTCATGGCCGATCCTCCGATCGTGAAATGGAGTCAATTTATTCTCGACCCGAGAGATTGTTAGGGACAATCCTAGAAATCATGTGCCTATGGCATCAAAGCGATTTTTACCATCGATGATATTCCTTACCAAAAATGGCCGAAAAGACTTGAGGAATTTCATACGTGGTTAAACACCCAATCCTCACCAACCATGATATGAATGATGTCCTTTATAACTTTGTTACTAGGTTCACAGAAGCCTTAAACTTTGGTGGAAATCGGTATCGAACAAGACCCGATTCATTTTCCGATGTCTCCAAATTTTAGCCAGCCATTATTATCCTATATCACTTCTTTGTGGGAAACCCACCGACCTCATAGAGATGAAAAGAAGAGAGTTTTTCGAAAGAAAATGTTGTTCTCTCCAAAAGAAACATCTTGATAAGCATTACCGAATAATGCTCCAGCTCTTTTATCAAATTGGAGCTGATTCGAATCTGAAGCATGTCTTCCTGACTTCCATCCCCAAAGAACTATCCCAAATGGTCGAAAGATCCTTTTTTGGGAGATAAAGGAGAGTTCAGGATATGCCTCTGGGAGAAATACAACAAGAAATCCATCTATGCCTTGAAGAAATATGTCTAAAACGCCGATGGTCAAGTCCTATATCATCAACAAGTGATCCGAGCCTCGAGACGACTGCTCTCGCCACAAGCTCAAGATCAAATGTTCTAAACAAGATTGTGATGGTACTTGTGGAAAGTATTCCCGAAAGAAGAAACACTTCAAGAAGTTCTCAATGAACAAATCCAAACATGGCCACAAGAACTTCCGAAGAAAGAAGAAATGGCGATACCTACGGAAAGAAAGGATCGCACGGGCCATAAAAGTCGAATCGTTGCTATATCGCAACCTAAAAGGACACTTTGCTAAGAGCCGTCCTCAAGCCGAAAGGGCCAACATCACCTGATACACCAGATTGAGAACGAAACAGGTATCTCTCTTGAAAATGATGATATGGAATCATTATTCTCTGCTGATGAAGAATAATCTGAACAAACTCTTTGTATCATTCCATGTTACAACAATTCCAAAGTGGAAACCGATTCGGATTCGAATCAAGACATTTTTCACATATCACCCACATCTCGCAGCCAAACCTTGACATATTTTCAAACCAAATCCACTTTGTCCCCATTTTCCTCAAAAGATCCTCACCTCAAAGTTTGCTAAGCCAATCACTGTCATTGCTCTCATTGATACTGGAGCAAGTTGTTCAATCTTGGATACCAAAGTCCTCCCTGAAGAGTATTGGACTCCCTATGTCCGATATTTCAACTCTGCCTCAGGAGACACTTTCTCCACAAATGTGAAAACTACTCCTGTGACCGTCCAGTTTTTCCCTCAGTGTTCAATAACTACAAAATTCTTTGGATCCAATCTCCCCAACAAAGACCTAATCATTGGTTGGGATGTCATGACTCGATCTCACAAACTTCGTATTATTCCCGGAAAAGTTCTTAGGTATAAAGACCAATTCTCCGAGTTCGTCAATATTCGAGACTCTTTTCCATTCAGATGAGCCTATTAGATCCAATTATGCAAAAGCCGTTAGAATCATGTTCGAATCCCATGCGGAATTTGCTCAAAAGTGTTCCCATCCTTTATGGGAAAATCCGAATTCTTTGTTCGCCTTCCTTTCAAGAAAAATGAAGATATAAATCCAACCAAGGCGAGTCACATGGGAATGAAGCCGAACATTTGGCTTTAGCTCAAAGGGAATGCTCGAACTATTGCAACAAGGCCTTATTGAAATCTCCAATTCTCAATGGGCTTGTGAAGCCTTTTATGTCAATAAGCGAGCTGAGCAAAACAGAGGAAAAATGAGATTGGTAATCAACTACCAACCCCTTAACCTTTTCCTCCAAGATGATAAATTCCCTTTACCATCCAGAGCTTCTCTCTTTACTGGACTAACAAAGGCCCAAATCTATTCCAAATTCGACCTTAAAGCCGAATTTTGGCAATTGGGCATCCATCCTGAAGAGAGATCCAAAACAAGATTCTGTATTCCAAACCAACACTTCCAGTGGAAAGTTCTTCCTTTTGGCCTCAAGGTAGCACCATCCCTTTTCCAAAAGGCCATGTGTCGTATCTTCCAACCGATACTTTCAAGTCTTTGCAAATATATCGATGATATCCTGCTCTACGCCTCCCGATGAGCAATCACACTTTGCCAACTCCTTGAACAATTTGCGAAATTGTCGAAAAACATGGTATCATGCTTTCTCGTAGAAAGATGAATATTGCCCAAACAAAATCGAATTTCTTGGTATGCACCTCAATAATGGTACATACTATCCGGGGGTCGCATATTGCTCGGGGACTACCGAAGTCTCCCTCGAAGAAAATTTCACAAAGAAGGAAGTTCAGCAATTTCTTGGAATAATTAATTATCTCGAGAGATTTTGTCCCAAATCTTGCAAAGCTCCCGATTCCTTTGCAATCCATGCTAAAGAAGAATCCCCCACCTTGGGGAAAAATTCGACAAAAGCGATTCTTTGAGCTTAAGGAGGTTATGCGAGAATCTCCCACCACCGAAGATACCATCAACGTAAAAGAATTCTTCAAACCGACGCCAGGTGATGAATACCGGGCAGCAATTTTACTTGAAGAGATTGATGGTAAGAGACACCTTTGTGCTCATAAAAGTGGAAAGTTTTCTCAATCCGAAATGCATTACCATTCCACTTTCAAAGAAATCTTAGCAAAAAAATGGAATCAAAAAGTTTGAATTTCATCTCATCGGCCATCACTTCCGGTAGAATTAGACATGGCATCTTTTCCTCATATGACCAAGTTTAAATGTAGGCGATTCCAAATTCTCAATCGTTCGATGGGCTGAATGGTTTTCAAAATATTCTTTTGAAACCAAACACATTCCAGAAAGAAAAATGTTCTTGCTGATTTCTTGTCAAGACCAAAGGCACCCACCCGAAATCAACATGTACATCAAAAGACCCGCTTTTCACATGCTCAATCATGGCGTAAAGTACAAGATCGAGAAGATCAAAGATTTGCCAAGCTGGAAATATCCCTGGAGATTGTTGAACAGATCCAGAATGACAATCTCACTGAAAATCTAGAAAACCTCATGTGGCAATGCCACACAGATCTGTTCAGATTTAATGCAGGTTCGATTCTTTATCCTTATGGGTTAAATCTGGATTATCCATTCATACATCCTCTTATCTCGGAAAGAAGATGATTTCCCGACCAGCTCAAGACGCTATTATGGTACTTAACTAACAAGTACTTAATAGCCATTGAAATCCCGACCCGAAGATTTGTTGCCAACCTCACCAGATATTCTTACTCGGAAGAAATGTTGAGAGAGAAAGTGATCGAAACCTTTTAGACTTTCTCAATTGGTTCTATCCTCCTACTCACTGGAAACATCTTTTGGAGAAAGAACTAAGAACCACAACACCAAATCCTGAAGTCCATACCATTCTGTTTTTCCGACGTCCATGGCATTTTTGCAGAAATAATGGAAACATCATCAATGTTCCTCTAGAGATAGGCACTACATCCTACAAGCCACATTCGGATAGCAGAGAGGCTCTAATTCACAAATCCTATCCAAGATCTGTCGTATCTTGCCAACTCCAGTATCGAGAACTCCAGAGAATCCTATGCCAAGAAAACAAGACCATTCCTGAAGGAATATGGAATTATAATGAACCCACCACATGGGATCATTATGACCTAGCTCCAGAAGCTAAGGAAGCACTCAGGCAATTCAGACAGGCAGAATCATCCCAAGATAATGAAATGACAAGTGCACAAGACATTGTCCAACCTACCCAGGACCCCTATGCACGGTGGGGAGGTCCTCTTTCCCAAGATCCCTACGACTAGGAGCCATTGTCTTTATCTCAAATAGATACCTCTTACTATTCACAGCCATCTCATTGGCCTCGGCCAAATATTCCTGCCAACACCACAGAAGATGACAATACAAACTGGGCTCGAGAAGAAGCATCCCACTGGACTCATGAAGAAGCATCCTAATCACATCATCTGAAGCAAATACTCTCACCAGAAGACCTTGAAGCCCTTGAACAGAAGTACGAAGCACATCTTCTAACAATAGCAAACAGCTCAGATAACTCGGACTATGACTACAATGCTCGTGACGGACGAGACCGCTGAAAAGCCGCTGTCCGTACAATTTCACTGTAGCATAGTACTGTTCACTTTTACTGTAGCACTAGGCTAGGGAAAGTAAATCTTCACGCACGGTTCTGCTTCATATTGTGCGAATACCCCCTCCCGGAAGTTTCCTGCCTCTCTCTGTTTGTATCTGGACCCAGGAGCTTGGTCCTTGTTCGCTTGTGACCTCTTATTGTCTATATAAGACAAGGAGGGTGTATTGTGTTGGGCAGAGTCCCCTGAAGTAAAGTGAGTGTTTTGTAAAAACCTCTCTATGGCTTTCTAAAACTCCTCTTCTTCTCCAGCCTGGTAGAATCCTCTAGGAAATGTAGCTCGGGTAGATTAGAAGCGTTTCCATCCTGGTTCTCATGGTGTCCCTAGGCCCTGAACTAAAGGGCAGAGTGGTTTCTCTGCCAAAAGGCCGTCCCTGAAGGGCTTGAACGGGTTGTTCGCCCACTGTGGGAAGGCATACTTGCAGAAAATTGTCTCTTCCTTCCCTGGTTCTAGGTTTAGTTCCATTATGGACCGACCAATTTTGGGTAGTTCTAGATGGCGTCGATCCAGTTCCATAAAATTAAAACCGGTGACTTTCGGTTTGGTTCCATGCTCAAGGGTGGGAATCGGATTGCTCGGAGCGATTTATATTTGTTTATTTCTTTATTTATTAAATAATTAAAGTGTAGACCTAAACTCGCGCCTTAGCTTAGTTGAGATGATGAAGTAAATCTTTGTTTCTTTTATATTGTTGCACGGATTCATAAAACTTGCCCTTTTGTCAATTGTATCTTTCTTTATTTTAGTTTCTTTGTTAATTCACCAATTTTACTTTCCTTCGACTCGGGCTAAGTCGTCATTGATGGAAAAGAATTCATTGAATCTTCCTCCTTTTTTTTTCGAGCTGGCCCTAGAATCATGGTCCCATAATCTTTGTCTTCTTTGCAAATCTTGGATGTAATCCCAGTTTTGAATTGCGACATGGATTAACAATTCAATTAATCCAAAACTTTCGGCCAAGATATATGAATCCATCGATTCTATTGGATTGGCTAGGAACCTGGACGAGACCGATCCCAAGGCCGGGTGGTCTGATTCCCAATTCTTGGTTGGAGCGGACTAAACCGGAAAATGATCACTTCTAATCAAAACTAAACTTGTCAAAATGGATTATATGCCCATTTCTTAACCTACATTTGATGGGTCGAGTTGTTATATGAATTAATCATATTTGATAAATGAGTCATAAATGAGTTTAAAATGACAAAACTCAAGATAATATGAATATTGAATGAGTTTACAATTAACTTAAACTCAACATGTCTCTGTAACTCTTTCTTCACTCTCTGTCCCCTCACTCAATCTCGCTCTCGTTCTCACTCCGTGCTTTTACCTTGGTTTAGTTATGATTTTTCTTATCATGTTAGATATATAAGTGTTTTAGCAATATGAGATGGGTATAAGTTATACAAAATAGGTCAAAATGGGTTAAGACATGTTAATTTGGGTCTGACTATTTTCGGCTCGACCATCCCATTTGATGAGTCTAACCAGAATTTTTGATCATTTAGGTCCAAATATAATTGAACACCTTGAGTGGGCATATGAATTTTTGACTGATAACTTTTTGAAAATGATAGTTTCTAAATAAGAAGGCTTGTGGAGATGCAAGGTTGTTCTCAAGAACAACAGTCTGGTTTCTATTTGGTACTTTCATAAAGATTTCATTTATTTCGTGAAAAATGAATGATTTTAAAAATAGTTTTCTAAAAACTATCTCTTGTATCGCATACAAAAAGGAATAAATTTATAAAATATTTTCATCGTCCACGAAAATTTGGAGACATAAATTATTATCGATAATGAAAATATTTCTCATTAACTAATTATTTCAATTAATATAAATGACTATTTTTAGAAAAATGTTTTTCAAATAATGTATCAACAAAAGTGACTTTAAAAAAGAAAAGGAAAAGAAAATATTCACATGAAATAATGTACCATTAGTGGTTGCGGACATTGTTCTTGTTTTAACGAAGTTGTTGGAGGGCAATTGCTCTCCAGCCGTCCACGGTCGATGCTGTTTTCAGTAATTACTTATCATAGTCCGTAAAATTTTAGTTTAAATTCCTTTATTTTCACGATTAACCGAAGTTACAACATCCTCGCTAATCTAACATTTCTATCATTATTGGTCGCAGTCTCGCAGACATTGCTCCTTGCCGAGCAAAGATTTTGTCAACCGGTGTGTCATGGATAGTAGTTAAGTAATTAAGGAAATTTTATCATTTTCAATACATTGATTTTTCTCGTGTTATGCATAATCAGTACTTTGAGAATTGAATTATTTAAATAAAATGCCTGAGACACTCATTAACAGTAAAAATAAAGAAACATTCGGAGTTAAATAATGGATCAAGACAGATATCTATAACATTTTTTTCCCCACAGCTTCCTTTTATATTCTCGGCGAAATTGATTGCATTTGACAACTCAAAAAGAAAAGTAAAACTGCATAAATTGAAGGAAAGTCTTCTGTCTCCTGAAGAGGAGAACGGTGCTTATTCGACAGGACCAGCACCATGTTTAACTAAAGTACACACCTTGAAAATCAACATAGATGGATCTTGCTTGGATGGTGCAACGAAAGGGGTGGTCTCGGCCCTCGGGGGTCCTTAGAAATGAGGGAGGCAGTCTACTGGATGGTTTTACCATGAAAGTTTCGTCTTTGTCGCCGATTCAGACGGAAATTTTGGCTCTAATTGAAGCTCTAAAGCGGTTTGAGCAGAGGAGAGAGAGTGATATGGAGGATCGAAACCAGCTGTGCTGAGCTATTGGACGAACTCAAGGGAAGATGCACGTGTAGTGAGAGCTGGGGACGCTGATTGAAGAGGCTAGCATCTGAATGGCCCAATTTAAGTCTATCCCGCTGGCCCATTGTTATAGGTACGCAAGCAAAGTGGTAGATTGGGTCATGAAGGCCCATCGTTCAAATTCCCTTTCATCTTTTTGGGATTTTTTTTTTTAAATGTTTGGACACCTTATATTGGGACTTTTTGTTTAAGCACTCTTGAATTTCAATGAATATCAACGAATATTTTGACAAAAAAAAAGTCATAAGACGAGAAGGAACATGCATGAACTTAAATCAAATACCTTGGAGTCAATTCAACTCCCAAGATTGCCAGATTTTTCCATCACATGTGATGCACCCAAATTTCATCAATGATCTTGAGAAAGTCTTTTGATAATGTTCTGTTCGAAATATATTTGTAACACCATTGGTAAATTCTAAATAAAGATGGTACAATCGTGTAATTTGCTACATACTGATTAGGTACATTGATGAAATTTGTCAATAATGTTAGCAAGTTACAACTTTCAATGTTTCAGTAACCTAGTAAGTACCAACTATGATGTGTGTTTCTATTTATATATATAATTTATCACGTAAAACTACATCACAACAATGGGATAATTGCTTAAAAAGTCCTAAACTTATTGTAATTATATCAATTCAGTATAATTTAGTCTATCCAGCTTGTTAAAATATTTAAATAATAAATCATGCATTCATATAATAATTTAAGCTTTTCGAATAGTTGGGGTGATCCCACGTAACCTCACACATTATTGGAGCAGAAAGTCTTGAGTTCGATTCATTCTAAACCCCTATTCCTCCCTCCCCCAAATTACATATTTCCATGTTTAGTACTAGGCCCAAAATAAAAAAGAAAACTAGCGTACGTCAATGCCAAAAAAAAGCCAATTGCAATATGTTTAAGATATTTTTAGTAATTTTTCCTCACAATAATTGCTAGTAATTTGCTATTAAATTTGTCGATAGTAAAATTTTTATTTCATTGGTAACATACAAATAGTTGCTCCTTGTAAAATCTAAAAGTAAGTGGTAATTTATTATTAGGATTATCGATGGCAAGATTGTTATTTCATTGGTTACTTATAAATAGTTGACCAGACTGACGAGTTGCTGATCACCTTTTACGACCCTTTTATTTACCATCAATTCCAAATTTATTGCGTATGTTATACATCTACCATCCGCGGAACTAACTGCTTCAATTTTAGAAATCTGCCAAATCAATGTATGGACTCAATGCCAAACTGCTTGAAACATCCTGCAACTGTGTTAGTCCATCCAAGTATATCCCTATGACATGCTTCCTACAATCGTCCTAAAAACCTTCGGAAATTGTAATCGGATGGTCTCTGCTTTGCAGCAAGAGACAGGAGAGTGACAAATGACAATGGACTAACCAAGAGGGCTGGTTACAGGTCGAGAGATGCAGAATATAATCTACAGCAGTATCATTCAACATGGAGAAAGCAAAATCTACACTTCATACAAGTCCTGGATGAACAGAATGACCGGCCTTCCTTCCATCAACTGAAGAGACCTTGTCACATGGCATCAAGAAGAAGAAAAATCTAACAGAAGTTTGGAATAGGAACTCGCAGAAATCACGAGGGAGGGCACAAGGTGCGGTGCGCTTGCTTTTCAAGGTTGACAAAACAGCACTTCGGCCTTCGTTCTCTCTAACCATCGCATCCACGCAATGTGATGCTGTTGATCCCTCTCAGCTTATCTTCACCATTGCCCTTGATCTTCAACTTGCATGTCGTCCTGAAGAAGTTCAAAACCGTACTCCCATCCCAATCCAATCCCAGACTAATCTAAAGAAATGTAGATTCTAAATCATCATTTCATTATTTAATAGGAACATGAGCTACTGCCTATCTGATGTTTCAGCAGGCAGATATGTGAAGTAACGCAATCTCTTGATTGAGTTACCATTGATCAAATTACCGACTGATAGATAGGACACTAATAGCAAGTAATGGCTCATTCAGTCATGGTTAATTGGTTTGACATTTTGTTAGGACTAGAATTAGCACCTAGAGGGGGGTGAATAGGTGATTAAAGCAATTTTAACAATATAATCCGAATGAGAGATTAATGAATTAAAACTAACAATCGATGCAAATGAAAGTAATGAAATATAAAAGGATTAAGGATAGAGAATCAAGACTCCAGTTTATAGTGGTTCGGCTTAGATCAAGCCTACGTCCACTCTCCCTTGCGGACAGCCCTTCCTAGGGCCTGGATTTCACTAAGAATCGAAAGAGTGATTACAGGTTTTACGCTCTTGAGTCCATAGTGTAGACACTTTACTACACTTCCTCAAGGTCTCACACAATATGATCTCTCTTTTGATTACATATAACGCTCAAAGAATATGATCGCAAAATAGAAAAGGAGATTCAGACTTTGGAATTTTTCTATTCGACACCCTTTAACAACTGGAGCATCTCTCTTATATACTTCTTCATGCCTTCTATACCGTTGGCACCTTCCAAAGAAGTTCTTCCAATCAACCCGTTGGACAAAATCAATTAGAGAGATCTCGAGCTCTTTTAGGTAAGTGTTGATAGCCCATCAATCCTGCTCGCCCATACAATCAGGATCTTGGCTTCCATAAGTAGATCCTTCCAAATATAAGTTGCGAAATCTTTAGAGAATCTATATATATTAGAATACGAAAGTAAGATCTTCTAGTGCTGAATCCAGTAGAAAGATATTCTCTAGCCATTAGAATAAATCCATATAATATCGGAATAAAAGTTGGTTTGGAGACTGTCCATGAGAGTAGACTTTGAAACATGAGTCTTGCTAGCTTCGGACTTTGATCTTCGAGACTTTGCCGGTAGAGTCGTAAGTCTTCGACTAGACGAGGAAAATGTTTTGTCGGCTTCAAAATACCCGAAGAGAATTTATCCAACAATCTCCCCCTTTTTGATGGTGACAAAACTTTCCTGCAGATTTGAATATTATTGCCCTGCAATACAACTTTTAAGCAAGCATTGATATCTCATAAAAGATTAGAATAAAAATAGTAGAAGTTATCATGTACACAAATATCTTGTACACAGACTTACCCTGTACACAGATCTGCATTCACAGAAACCTCATTAGTCAAGTGCAGACATTACTATTTTTATCTAATTAAATAGCTTAAAGTAATGCAATGATGAGCACACATTCAAAAAGAAACTTAAGACAAAGCCAAAATATCAATCACAATCATAACAAAATCATATTAAAAAGTTTAAAAGTGAAGGTTTGGTTTGAAGATAGAGTCTTGAAATTGAAAATGTGCTTGAAATCTGCAAGGTCTTCTCCCCCTTTTTGTCAGCATAAAAAAAAATTAAGGAGCACGAGGAATGCGAACAAGTTGAAAGTCCTCCATAGACTTGACAGTTTCTTCTAGCTTCCTCAAGTCTTCCTGTAGTTGGGTAAGAGCAGTGCCTTTTGCAGTGTCCTGAATCTGACACTGAACATCTTTAAGCTGATCATGCATGGTGATGACCATTGCATGATTTTCATTCTGCAGAGTCTGAAATTCATACCCCATATCATAGATTTGGCCTTTGAGTTCCAAGATGATGTCAAGCAACCTTCCAAAATCTCCCCGAATTGTCGGTCGTGTGCTTGCGTCAACTCGGTCGATGGTGGAGTCAAGCCGGTATGAATATCGGCGGGAAGATCGGTGTTTGGAGATGATGCCTCTCCCTCGGGAACCGAGTAGCATAAACATCTTCGGCATCGGGAGGTGATCGACTAACACTTGTTTGTGTATCTTCTTCGTAAAAGTCGGTAGAAGAGGAGTATGTTCTTTTTGGGAATCTCCCCTGTTTCCATGTCTTACGGAGGAG
The DNA here is from genome assembly GCA_014182715.1 of Eucalyptus cloeziana. Classification (NCBI taxonomy): domain Eukaryota; kingdom Viridiplantae; phylum Streptophyta; class Magnoliopsida; order Myrtales; family Myrtaceae; genus Eucalyptus; species Eucalyptus cloeziana. The sequence goes on from CM024638.1 coordinate 33,215,267, forward strand.
AAGGATACTCTTCTTTCTGAGGAATTTCCTTAGTGACAGACTGTCGTTGATCCTCTTTTTCTGCCGAAGAAACTGTTTTTGCCGGTTCGTCTCCTTGTTCTTCTTTCTTTTCTTCTTCTTCTTCTTCTTCTTCTTCTTCTTCTATCTCTTCTTCTTTCTCTTCTTCTTCTTCTTCTTCTTCTTCTTCTTCTTCTTCTTCTTCTTCTTCCTTTTCTTCTCTCTCTCCTTTCTCTTCTTCTGTTTCTGCAAAATGTCGTTCTGGAACAGGTGTAGAAAATTGAGATACAAGAGCAGAGATGGGTAAATCATCCTCATCATCTTCATCTTCCAAGATGATTGCCCTTCTCTTCTTGATGGAACTAGACACCGGTTCCTTCCCTTTTCTTTTTGTTGCGTAAGAGTCTCGGTTTGATCTTAATAGAGTCTTCTCCTTGAACTCGCTCCGACTTCTTCTTTGAGTTCTTTCGTACGCATCTTTGTTATCATCCTCAATCCGATGATCATTTTATCAATAGTCTTCACAGAGAGAATGTGAGGAGGCTGAATGTTCAGATGTCTGAAAAGTCGAGTAATGAGAGCAGCATAGGGGAGATTTCCCTTATCCTTTGCCATGGACCTATACATGTGAAACATGATAGTGTGTGGCAGAGAGAAATTAAGACCTATCTTGATTGCATACATCAGTTTGGCCTCTGAGATGGATACATCTGTCTTTGATGTTGATTTAGGTCTAAGACAGTTGATCACTATCTTGTGAAGCAGAGTGTTTGTTGTATTCATCCTGGAGTAGGAGAGACGACCTTCAGCAATTCGGTCTCTTGCGAGTTCTAGAGTCGCATGACTTACAGACACACTAATTGATTGGAAATCACCTCTTTCCACACCAATTACATCTCGCCAGTGTCTCAGTATCAACAACGTATTCTCTATCTCTCACACTTTGAATGAGAGGCTATTCGCATCCGGAAACCGAGATTTGAATAAAAATATGTTGTCAATTCGAGTAAGCCACATCACAATCGGTCAAACTTATGAAGTTGAAGTTTCTCAAACTTCTCTCTCAGATTGATATTCAATAACTCCAGAAAATCAAAGTCCACTGTTCGTGGATTCATCACCCCACGCTTCAGCAATTTCTCATACATCTTTCTGTGTCCGTCTGAACGAAACAGTTCATCCTTCTTTCCTCGAAGGTTTGCAGCCACACCCATCCAAGGTTTAAACTGTATAAACATTTTCTCATCGTCATCTTTGCCCACTGGTTGATTTACACTACCAAACCTAGGGTCACTCGGGAAAGTTTGCAAAAGCTTTTGCTGCCGTTCCGCGGGAACAACGCCCGATCTTTCCATTATAGTGAGAAAGTGTGTCTCATTCGCATAACCTTTTTCTTTCGAAATTCATCAATGAAGGTCATTGCGAACCTCCTTCCTTCAATGCGAGTATAGCCTATATACAAAAGCAAGGCTTGAGTAATCTTACGGGTTTAATGCCTTCAAGAACTTCTTCCGCATCTTGAGAGTGACGATCAAGAGGTCTATTTGAGGAAGTACACTTTGTTGAGATCGTTGAGGAGTTTGTTCATTGGAAAGTCACTTTCTTCGTGAGATCGGAGTGCGTAGGCCCCTCACTAGATCCCTGTGGTCCCCTGTTTGCAATCCTTGATGATTTCCTTTGGTAAGACATTGTCGCTTTCTTGGAGAAACTTTCACACTTGTGTCGCAAGAAAGTGAAGAGCTTTGAGACGTAGAAATCTTGGAGAGAAAAATACAGAGAAGTGAAAGGCTTTTGATCTAGGGTTTCTGGGTAAAGTAAAAAACAAAGGAGAAGGAGTATATAAAGAATAACAGATACGGGGTGATTCAAGCGTCGCAAATTTTGGAAATATGAGGAATTTCCTTAAAAAAAAATAACCGCCTTAACAAATCGATAATCACCCTTTTTTAAATATAACTGCCTTAATAAGCTCAATTAGAGATAAACAGACAATCTTACCTTTTCGAAATGACAGTTTAAGTAAATGAACTTACAGTCGTGTCGATTTGGTATTTTTAGTCTTCAACCTTTGAGTCTCGATACTGTCGGACTTTAGATTCTCGAGTCCGAGCTTCAACATTCTTCAAGAGATAAAATATTGAGTCTTGAGCGAATAGACTCAAACAAGCTTTTCTCCGGTGGCTTTGTGAAGATGTCGCGCTTGATTCTTTGAGTCTATGAATTGTATTAAGACTTCTTTGTTCTGAACATGATCTCTTATAAAATGATGTCGAATCTCAATATGTTTTGCTCTTGAATGTAGAATAGGATTCTTTGTAAGATTGATTGCGCTGGTATTATCACATTTGATCTCTGTGCAAGAATCTTCAATGCCAAAGTCTTGTAGTTGTTGTTTTATCCACAGTATTTGAGAACAACAACTTCCAAGAGCTACGTATTCTCGCTTCACTTGTTGAAAGAGCCACGATTTTGTTTTCTTGAAAACCAAGATACCGCCCGTTTCCAAGCAATTGACAAGTACCTGTAGTGCTTTTTCTTTCAACTTTACAACCTCGCAAGATCTGTCTCGAATAACCAAGAAGAGTAAAATCTCCTTCTTTGGGATACCATAGACCAATCTTAGCTGTAGTAGCAACATATTTAATGATACGTTTAGCAAAGACTTAGGTGAGATTCCTTAGGATCGATTGAAACCTAGCGCATATGCAAACACTAAATAATATGTCGTCCGGATGCGGTAAGATAAAGAAGTGAACCAATGATACTCCCGTATAACTTTTGGTCGACTTTCTTCCCGCTTCATCTTTGTCTATCTTCAAGGAACTTGACATTGGTATGTCGATCTTTTTGCAATTTTCCGACCGAACTTTTTAACAAGTTCTTTTGCATATTTCTCTTGATGAATGAATATTCTTTCCTTCAGTTGTTTCACTTGTAGACCAAGAAAAAGGATAGTTCACCCATCATGCTCATCTCGAATTCATCCCGCATAGTCTTAGAAAATTTCTTGCACAAAGTCTCATTAGATGATCCGAATATAATGTCATCAACATAAATCTGAACAAGTAGAAAACTTTTACCTTCCCTTTTAATAAACAAAGTAGTGTCTACATTTCCTTTAGAAAAGCCATTATGAATTAAGAAATTACTTAGCCTTTCATACCAAGCTCGAGGGGCTTGTTTCAATCAATATAATGCTTTCTTCAGTCTGAACACTGAGTCTGGTTTCTTTGAGTCTTCAAATCCAGGAGGTTGTTGCACATAGACTTCTTCTTGAATAACTCCATTCAGGAATGCACTTTTGACATCCATTTGAAATAACCTGAAATTCTTATAACAAGCAAAAGCAAGTAGTAATCTGATTGCTTCTAACCTTGCTACAGGAGCATAGGTTTCATCATAGTCTATCCATTCTTCTTGCGTGTATCCTTTAGCTACGAGTCTTGCTTTGTTTCTCGTTACTTTGCCCTTCTCATCAACTTTATTTCTGAAAACCCATTTGGCTCCAATAACTGATTTTCCTTTTGGTTTAGGAGTCAATTCCCATACGTCGTTAATACTGAATTGTCTGAGCTCTTCTTGTATTGCTTCAATCTAGCTTTCATCAGCTAAAGCTTCTTCAATATTTTTGGGTTCTATCTCAGAAATAAGAGCAACAGCACTAGACTCTTCTCGCCTTTTGGATCTTGTTCGAATTCCCTCATTAATGTTTCCAATAATGAGTTCTTCAGGATGACTAGACTTGTGCTTCCAGTTACTAGTCAGTCTGATAGATTGTTGATCTTTTTCTTGAGTAGATTCTTCATCAGTAGCTTGTTGTGCTGATTCGAATTAGTAACTTGCTTCAATGGAGGTAGCTCTAGCGATTAAACCGGAATGATTCTGAATCTTCGATCGAATTTGATGAATTTGTGGAGAGTCTTGAAATTTGACATTCATTGATTCTTCCATAGTCTGAGTCTTCTTGTTGAATACTCTGAAGGCTTTGCTTGTAGTTGAGTAACCAAGAAAGAATCATTCATCTAATTTTTCTTCAAACTTACCAACACGATCATTTGCATTCTTTAGAATAAAACATTTGCAACCAAAAACTTGAAAATAAGAAACTATTGGTTTCTTTCCTTTCAAAATTTCATAAGGGGTTTTCTCAAGAATTGGCCTTAAAAACACTCGGTTTATAATATAGCAAGCAGTTGAGACAGCTTCAGCCCAAAACCTTGAAGAAATTTGATTTCCAATTAAAAGAGTTCTTGCCATTTCTTGTAAAGATCTATTTTTCCTTCCCACAACCCCATTATGTTCTGGTATATATGGAGAGGAGAATTTGTGTTGAAAACCAAATTCATCACAAAGTTTAGTAAAGTCTTGATTTTCAAACTCACCTCCATGGTCTCGTACGAATACTTGAGATAGTATGACCTTTCTCATTCTGCACTTTCTTAGCAAACTTTGAAAAGAGAGAGAAAGTCTCTGACTTACTTGAAAGAAAGTAGACCCAAGTAAATCGTGAGTAATCATCCACAATTACTAGACAGAACCTTTTTCCACCAATGCTTTGCGTTCGGTAGGTCCAAACAAATCCATATGCGAAGCCGCAATACATGATTAGTGGAAACTTTATTTAACGATTTGTAAGAGTTTCTAACCTGTTTACCCAAGACGCACGGTGTACATAGATCAGACTTTGAGTAATTGAGAGTAGGCAATCCTCGAACAAGTTTCTTGGTAGAGATCTTGTTGATTTGCTTCATATTGGTATGACCTAGCTTCTTGTGCCATAGATTAGCTTCATCTTGAACTGATATTAAGCACTGTGATCTTTCTTGATTCACATCCGGAAGATAGATATTTCCATGTCTTCGTCCGCAAATGATTGAGTAGAGTCTTTACGATTCCGAGCACGTTTCTTCCCGGAAGTTGATCTTGAAACCAGTATCATACAACCGACTTATGCTAAGCAAGTTGTATTTTAATCCTTCAATTAAGGAAACATTTTTTATTGACAAACTTCCAATCTTTACTGTTCCTTGACCGTAATTCTTCCTTTGTTGTTACCACCAAAGGAAACTTTTCCTCCGTCTATCCGGACAAGTTTTATGAAGCAACTTGAATCTCCCTGTCATATGTCTTGAGCAACCACTATCAAGATACCACTTAATCTTCCTTCGATAGTGACTTGCAAATAACACAAATTCAAGCTCTTTTTGTACCCATACCATCTTGGGTCCGTAAGTGTTAGAACGAAGACAGCCTTAGCCCAAATCTTTTTTAACAGGTCTCCAAACCAAAGGACATTCTTTCTCAAAATGTTCGAGCTTTTACACTTGGAACATTTCAAGGCATTTCTGCCAGAGGTTTTACAAAAACTTTATGGAAATGATTCTTATAAATAATTCTAGCTGGTCTCTGTTTGATTCTTTTCTTTACCTTTGGGAAATCAATTAGTGGAATAGTTTCAGAAGTCATACCAAGACCTAACTTATCAAAGTATGGTATTTGTATTGAAAGAATTTTATCCAACTTTTCAGAACCATTTGAAAATCTTTTTGATATATTAGTAATATCATTTTTCAAAAGATTATTTTCATTTGAAATAAAGTCTGAGTTTTCTTTCACAACAATAAAGTCTTTTTCCAACTTTTCAAACTTATCTTTCATGAGTTTATCATGTTGCTTCAATGTAGAATTTTCCCTTTTTAATTCGGAGATCCTCTTGAGAGAGATTTTTAGACTAAGACATGGTTCATCAATATATTTAGAAACCTTGACAGGAATTTTCAGGTTACCAACCTCGAGTTCACTGTCTGAGTCTGTGTCTGAATCAAGATCTGAATCTGAATCTGATTTTGCCATTAAACGATATTGGCATAATCGTCATCACTTTCTTCACATTCGGTGTCACTCCAAGTCTCGCTTTGAGTGCCTTCCCCCTCGTTTTTCTCGGCCTTTCCTTTTCTCTTCTTTAACGAGGACGGTTGGTCCGATGTGTCCCTTTTCTTGCATTCAAAGCAAGTCACTTCTTTGTTAGAATCATCTTCCTCTGTTGATTTGTTTTGAAACCTTTGAGAGCTTTGTTTCTTCCAATTGAATTTCCTTCATTTCTTGTTCAACTTTCTGAATCTCTTTATCATGAGCGCCAGTTCTTCATCATCTAGATCTTCTTCAGAGTCTATAGCATCAGAATAGTCATTAGACTTTAAAGCAATAGATTTCTTACCTTTTGAATCTTCTTCTTCGTTGGTTTGTTCCACTTCATAAGATTGAAGAATCCCAACCAGTTCGTCTACAGAGAGTGGAGCAATTCTCTGCGTCTCTCTTATTGAAGTTTTTATGTAATTCCAGTCTTTAGAGAGTCCTCGTAGGAGTTTGTTGACCTTCATATGTCCTGAGATTGGATGTCCCTGATATTCAAGACCATTCACAATTTCAGAAAGCGACTAAACATGTCGGTTATTGATTCTCCCGATCTCATCTTAAAGACTTCATATTGTCCCAAAAGTATATTGATCCTCGTTTCTTTCACGCGATCAGTTCCTTCATAGGTAATGTGGAGCCTATTCCAGACTTCTTTTGCTGTATCACAAGAAGATATTCTGTTATACTCAGTAGGGGATAAAGCACAACATAAGGAGTAAATAGCTTTGGCGTCAAGAGTCTGTCTCTTGGTGATTTCTTCTTGAGTCGAAGAGTGGGATCAGCCAGTTTCTTTTCCTCTCTCGAATCTGATGTAGCAACAGGAATGATTCCTCTATCAACCACTTCCCATTCCAGAGGATCTTTTGATCTTAGGAATGCCTTCATCTTATTCTTCCATATGCTGTAATCTTTTCCATCAAAGTATGGAGGTCTGGTATTGCTTTGACCTTCAACCAACCCCAGTAGGTAACATACTAGCCATAGATCTTTTACTCGAAGTAAAGACACTTCTTATGAACGAGTACACAAAGCTCTAATACCAATTGTTAGGACTAGAATTAGCACCTAGAGGGGGGTGAATAGGTGATTAAAGCAATTTTAACAATATAATCCGAATGAGAGATTAATGAATTAAAACTAACAATCGATGCAAATGAAAGTAATGAAATATAAAAGGATTAATGATAGAGAATCAAGACTCCATTTATAGTGGTTCGGCTTAGATCAAGCCTACGTCCATTCTCCCACACAGACAGCCCTTAAGGCTGGATTTCACTAAGAATCGAAAAGAGTGATTACAGCTTCACGCTCTTGAGTCCATAGTGTAGACACTTTACTACACTTCCTCAAGGTCTCACACAATATGATCTCTCTTTTGATTACATATAACGCTCAAAGAATATGATCGCAAAATAGAAAAGGAGATTCAGACTTTGGAATTCTTCTATTCGACACACTTTAACAACTGGAGCATCTCTCTTATATACTTCTTCATGCCTTCTATACCGTTGGCACCTTCCAAAGAAGTTCTTCCAATCAACCCGTTGGACAAAATCAATTAGAGAGATCTCGAGCTCTTTTAGGTAAGTGTTGATAGCCCATCTGTCACGCCCCGAACCCCGAGACACGTGAACATCCCACCATGGTCATACAAATGTGACATTCCCAGGTAGTGTCGCCGACTCAATTAATTCATTATGCGCATGCAGAATGTATTATAAAAAAAAACCCTGACAATGAAATATGGGATAGAAAAGCAGGAAGCAAAACCCCAACAAAACACTTTCAAAATTCAACAGAATTACAAACAAAGGCCTACAGCCAAAAGTCTACGAAAGACCGGCTCTTAAAAAAGAACTATCCTACAACCTACAAGTCGAACACGTTCTCCAATCCTTATGACTTCACCTCGCAACTCCTCGAGCCAACCAAAGCTATCTAGCCGCTCCATCCACCGGGGACCTGAAATTGTTGTCCCCAAACCAGATGAGACAATGTCTCAAAGTTCAACCCCCTAAACCCCTATTAGAAAGAAAATACACCCCGTGTGGCCTAGCCACATCACACGAAGACTTACCTCGTTTTTAATTCCTTCCCGCAGTTAGCACAATTTATATCTCACAAACTCGGTAATAATAAGAATTCAAGCAATTGGAACGCCAACACTTTCATAGAAATCATAAATGCACTTGACACGCATTCCAATTATTATTTATCGCCACCCAAGAGCATAGCCTACTCGCAATTCAGCTATCTTCGACATTAATGCCAGGCATCGCCTCCCCCCTTGGAGCGCGGCTTCGTCAATACGTCAACGGCATTCCCGAAGGAGCATCGCCTCCCCCCTTGGAGCGCGGCTTCATCACTACGTCGACGGCATTCCCGAAGGAGCATGGATCCAGTTGGCCTAGCCTCTACTGCGATCCGAATCACGTCACTACACTAACGGCAATCCACAAAGAATACAGTCCGGTCGGCTTAGCCACTACTACGACCCGAGTCTATCAACCAGACACGACAAATCATTATTGACTTCCGGACATTCCACATTTCACTCACATACTTCAATTTCAATAGTAAACCATAACAATCAAATTGCCGCATCAAAACCCAACACTTAGATTTTTATGGCTAAAAGCCCTATTAATCACAATCAACACTCAATTTGCCACATCCATTCATCAAATTCAAATTCTAAATGCACAAAGCATCGATCAGCAAAATTCTAAGCAATTGAGGCCAAAAATAATTTTTCGAGTTTTTTTTTTAGTAAAAAATAGCCGACCTTCAATTTTGCCACTTCCGTTCATCAAATTCAAATTCTAAGAGCACAACGACGATCGGCCCGAAATTCTAAGCAATTTGAGTCAAAAATAATTTTTCGAGTTTTTTTAATAAATAATATTTTAATGATTTTCGAATATAATATATATTATTAAATTCTAGAATTTCGAAACAATTAAATAAATCAAAAATAAAACCCATTATGTCACATCAAGACTTATATTAAAAATAAACCTTCTTAACTTTAAACTAAACACCATTTAACTTAATTAAAAACACTAATCTAATCCACAATCAAATAAACTAATCAACCCACATAAACTCACTTAACTTAGACTAAGCACACTTAGGGCATCATTAACCGTCTAATCAAGATTTAGTGAGCTAAACTCACCGGATTAGCGAGCCGAGCACGCCAAAATGACGGGGCCGACGCGAGGATCGACTTTCCTCAAGGCGGGCCGAGCAACCGGGGCCGGGAAGCCGGCCAAAACGGGCCAAGAAGGGGCTGAAATACCCATTTTTCTCGTTCTGCTGCCATGGTGCCGATGGAGGGAGGACGGTGGCTGATTTGGCCACAAAACGCGATCAAGGGCGGCGGCTTGTGCGACGACCGGCGGCGGCTCACGGCGGCGGAGGGAGCTCCGGCGGGGGCCGGCGCTCGGGGCGAGCTGCGAGAACGCTGGCTACGCTGCTGGCCGGCGAGCGGCGCACAAAGGGCGGTGCGGGGGCAGGGCGTGCGGCGGCGACGGCGGCACGCGCGAAGCGGGCGGCGACGGGCGAGCGTGCGGCGGCGTCGGGGCTGCTAGTCGGTCACGCACGGCTGGTCCCCCCCCTCTCTCTCTCTCCTCCTCTCTTGGAGACAACCTTCCTTGATTCAAGGAAGAAGAAGAAGTTGTTTTTCCAAGAGCCAATCCCCTCCATCCACTTGTCAAGATCCAAGCCATTCTTGCCCTACACCATGACATCACTTGGTGATGTCATGTTCCACTATCTCAAATCCTCCCACAACATCTTCCAATGGTTGCAATTTATTTTTCCGCCGAGGCATGACATCTTGTACAACCTAATTCATTCAATTTCCTTCTAATTGAACCGAATTGAAGTCCATAAAATTAATCCAATGTTACCACACTTAAATTCACATAATCACTTGACCATAAAATCAATTTAGATCCCAAAAGCACGACCAAAAGCGAGCCTTCCAATTTCTCGAGCCAAATTGGCCATAATTTGATTATTTTGCTGAAAAACTCGGTTGTAAGAAAAATCCTCTGAAGATGAGTCGATGTTCCTAAAATGATTTGTGACATACCATGACTTCCAATTTCTAAATTCGATCTCAATTTCACGGTTAATTTCACTCCGGCACGATATTAGCGCGTCCTGATCTACCGGGTAGCTTTTAGAAATTTTCCGCATTTGACCTGTGGTTGATCAATTCAAGCCACAACGTACATCTTTGACACATTGGCGACTCTCGGTTGTCGGGATAATCTCAAGGTTTCAAACACGGACATAGGGTACCCAAACGACATAAAAGCCGGCCCAGTGCCGATCGATAAGAATTGTGTGATCTGGTGGAATCACCCACACTCGATCACATGCCTCTATCGAGTTGACCTATTTCCGGTCTCTAATCGATCTTTAACTGTGTCGTAATGACCCTTGCGGATCAACTCGGTCGAAAGGCCGTTTCTGGTCAAATTCTCGAGTCCGATGCATTAGAATTTCTTAATGGCTTCACCCGATAGACTAGTTATCCCATGAGTGATCAGTTCAAGGAAAAGAACTATATGCGTGCAGATGAAATGCCCGTTTCAATTTATTGAAAATAGAATTGGAAATTCGGGATGTCACACCATCAATCCTGCTCGCCCATACAATCAGGATCTTGGTTTCCATAAGTAGATCCTTCCAAATATAAGTTGCGAAATCTTTAGAGAATCTATACATATTAGAATACGAAAGTAAGATCTTCTAGTGCTGAATCTAGTAGAAAGATATTCTCTAGCCATTAGAATAAATCCATATAATATCGGAATAAAAGTTGGTCTGGAGACTGTCCATGAGAGTAGACTTTGAAACATGAGTCTTGCTAGCTTTAGACTTTGATCTTCACTTTGCTAGTAGAGTCTGTAAGTCTTCGTACTAGACCGAGGAAAATGTTTTGTCGCTTCAAAATACCCGAAGAGAATTTATCCAACACATTTAAC